>BSBM01000494.1:5582500-5587500 GCA_027924585.1 Larix kaempferi
CATCTAGGTTCATACTTTTTTTCTCCTTGTTCATCAATGTAAAGTTTTGACTGGTCACATAGATCCCATGGTGCGTGGTATCGACATACCAATTTTCCTCCCTTCTTTTGAAGACAACTTCTCTCATTGCAGGTAATATGATGCTCAACACAGTTAAGAAGTTCTTCATAATCACTCATTGGATCCGATTGAAATATTTGTTCTGTTCCTTTTACACAAGGATGATCATCTACATTATCTCCAATTTGAATCTTTTGTTGATGTCCCTCACGTGGATTTATTGCATGCACACATTGGTCGAAATATTTTTTTGCAGATAAAACTTCTCTAGGATCATCCCAATTCAAAGTGTCCATGTTGGGAGAATTTTTTAACCAAAGAAACACATGGACATGAGGAGATCCACAACGTTGCCATTCATAGTGACTCCAATAATCTGTAGCGTGATGAAAATGTTCCAAAAAATCTTCTCGAAACATTGTATGTCTCAAGTGCATATAATGTGCCACGGTGTGAGGATTATCAATTACATTTTGACGTTGCCATTTTTTCGCTTCACGTGGATCTGTAAGACTTGTGCCTGGCATTAATTTATGCAAATCAAGCCACTGCATATCCGCTGCACTTAGTGTGAAGAATATTGTTGGACACCCTATCTATTGAATTAAGTCAGATAACTCTTGACAACAATTGCTCCAATATGCATGTGTGCCTCTTAATACCATTCCAAATCTCATGAATATTTCTCCCAATTTTGAATCTAGAAGATTTTGTAAATGTTGTCGTAACTCTTCCATTGTCGTGGGTAGTTCACTAATATTTTTTTTGACAAAAGCTATAGATGAAGCTTGAGCATGATGTCTCATTATGATATTTAGTAAAAAATATTTGAAGTGAGGGTGCCTTCCAAATCTGTTATCACGACATCTGAGAAGATGTTTTGCGTACTCATGTAGATGGACATTTCGCATTCGCGGTTGTAACCAATCTGCCTCTCCTGTAGGGAACAATGTTAGAAATGCCATATCAAATAGTCCAATAGTGTTATACTCGTTAATCGGAGATGAGCCAATGCCAGGCCTGTTAAGCACATTAGCCGATTCCTCATTTACGTCATTTTCATCTAGATTAGGATTATTTGCCCATGCTCTAATTATTTCTATTTCTCGTGGTGCACTTGGAAGCCTTGATGCAAAAGAAGTAGTTTGTAAACCATCTAACATGTCATAAACTCCTAGTAACCCTTCCAACATTGCGAATTTTGTGTCGTCGTCAATATCGGGAAGAGTAACAGAATTAAGCATATGTGAGATATCTGTTGCATTTTCTGGTAACTCTTCTACGACATCATAATCTACTCGAACATCTTGATAATATGGATCATTCTAAATCTTATATAATAATGCATCCATAACTGTTTGTTTTGTAACAGTGAAATCATAACTGGATCCTTGTCGTCCTTTTTTCCGTACAACCATTAAGTCCAAGTTGTTAATATGTCATGGAAACTTCTTGGCAATATCTTTAATCTCCTGTGGAAAACTAATGGTGTGTCCTTGATATTTGTATTGTCCACCTATTGAATGCATCACCTGCAAAATTGGACTTGCACGTGCTATCAACATCTCTTCAACTTGTGTGAGATCCTCAAGGACATGAGGTTGAGTTCCTGGATCCATGTGGTTTGTAGCTCAGAATCTGTGATTAGCTCACTCTCTTAGACATCGCATGCACATTGGAATTGTACTTGTATTGCGTACCTGTATTCTAGCATATAACTCCTGGCAGACATGACACATTTGAACTTGTGCTAATCGATCAATTCATTCATGAAATTTTCGATGTCTAGTATACATTTCTTTAGATGGTACCGATATATTGTCGTCAATTTCATCAACACCTCGCTCTTTGAACGTTACACATTCATCATCTCCCACAGTTCGTTCTTCAGGAATATTACTTGAATATTGTCTTTTTCCGTCAATGTTTTGTTTTCTTTGTTCTTCTCCTACTCTTGCTGTCAATTTCTCTAACTTCCTTTTTCAATATTCCTTTTGTTGTTCTGTGTTTCGTTTTCGTCGTTCTTCTCGTTCTGCTACTGTCATTTCGTCCAACTTTCTCTTTCGATATTCCCTTTGTTTTTCTGCTTTTCGTTTCAAAACACCGTCTCATGCTTTGACTGTCATTTAGTTAGATTTTCTTCGTGGAGGATCTCCCATGGTTGGTTCTACGGGTATATTGGTCGAATGTTGTCTTTGTTGTTCTACCATTTGATTTCTTTGTTCTTCTAACTGCTTTGACTTTCTTTCTCGATATGCTCTTTGTCGATCTGCGTTTCGTTTTCTTAGTTCTTGTCATTCTTCTGCTGTCAGTTCCGCCAACTTTCTTTTTCGATATTCCCTTTGTTGTTGTGCTTTTCGTTTCAAGTCTTCTTCTCATTCTTTGCCTATCATTTCATCTGGTTTTCTTCCTTGATATGCATTTTGACGTTCGACGTTCTGTATTTCTTGTTCTTCTCTTGTTTGTCTCATATCATCTTCCGTGTGCACATCTTCCATTTCTAGTTCATATTCTAAATCAAAAATGTCGAGTGTTAACAAATACACTGAATTATATGCAAGGATAAAACACCATTTCAATATTTTCAAAATTCAATATATTTTAAAAAAATATTCAATATATTTACAAAAGTCATTTTTTTCCCCAAAATTAGGTGATCTAAGAGGATCGAACCTCGAACCCTGCACCCATTATCCCAACACCCTTACCATTATACCACATGTAGTTCTTATTTATATACTTATAATAAAAATATTTAACTCTAATCCCCATAAAATTAGTTTAACTATTTAACTATATTAAACATTGTTAAACTCAATGATGATCCTAATAGCTCCTAATTAATTGCGAAACTCATTGTTAATCCTAAAAGTTCCTAATTATGATTAAATTATAGTTCCTAATTACGATTAAATTATAGTTCCTAATTACGATAAAATTAGTTTAAACTATTTAACTATTAGTATAAACAAACAAACTACATGGGGAATATAACATGTAACTATTTAACATATTAAACATTGTTTTTTATTTTAAACATTGTCTTAAAACTCGTAGGCCTACATTGATTTTAAATATTTAACCATTTTTTTTTAAAATTTAAACATTGTTTATATTATATTTCAAACATGGTTTATAATAAAAATTTAAATATAAAAAACATGGTTTATATTATAATTTAAACATTGTTTTTACTAAATATTTCAAATATAAAAACATTGTTTATTTTATAATTTTAACATTGTTTTTATTTAATATTTAAATATAAAAAACATTGTTTATATTATAATTTAAACATTGTTTTTATTAAATATTTCAATATAAAAACATTGTTTATTTTATAATTTTAACATTGTTTTTATTTAATATTTAAATATAAAAACAATGATTTTGATATTTAATATTTAAATATAAAAACATTGATTTTAATATTTAATATTTAAATATTTAAATATTGATTTTAATTTTATATCAACAGGAACATGCGGGAAGGCTAGGGGCAGATGGGAGGGGAGTGGAGGAGGACGCAGGAGGTGAGCTGCATGGGGGAGGACGCAGCTCGTGGAGGGGAAGGCTCGGGGTGGACGGGAGGGAAGGCTGGCGGCGGACGGGAGGAGTAGGAGGGAAGGTTGGGGGACGCGGGAGAGGAGCGGAGGGGAGGATGCAGGAGGGGAGCGGAGGGGAGGACAAATCGCGGAGGGGAGCAGGGGATGAGGACACAGGAGGGGAGCGGAGGATGCATGAGGGGAGCGGAGGACGCACGAGGGGAGTGGACGAGGACGCAGGAGGTGAGCTGCGTGGGGGGAATTGCGTGGAGGAGGACATAGCTCGTGGAGGGGAGGGGAGGACACAACTCGTGGAGGGGAGTAGAGGACGCGGGAAGGGAGCGGTGGGGAGGACCCAGGAGCTGCGTGGAGGAGGACGCAGGAGGGGAGCTGTGTGCGGGGAGCTGCGTGGAGGAGGACGCAGGAGGAGAGCTGCGTGCAGGGAGATGCATGGAGGAGGACGCAAATCGTGGAGGGGAGGGGAGGATGCGGCTTGCAGGCATTAAAACAATTTTTTTTAATTAAAATGAAAATTATTAATTAAAACTAAATTTACCTGTTTATAGAAATTGCTCTCAATCTTTGCTGGTTTTCTTCTATTTTCAGCAGTCGTTTGTCTTTGTTGATTCTCTCTGTTTGCTTCGTGTATTATATAGCATTTGTTTCAATAAATCGAAGAGTCAAGTCTTTTTAATTTTGCCGACATAATATGTTTTATTTTTTTTATTTGTTTGTATTTTTTTTTGTGTTAAAAACAAACGGTATTTTTGCCGACAATATCGACAAACACTCGACTTACAACATCTCCCTCATACAAATGTTACAATATCGACAAACACTCGACTTACAACATCTCCCTCATACAAATGTTATTTATGCCGACAATATCGACAAACGCTTGAGTAACAGGATCACCCCATACTGGGCTATAGAGCGCCTCTCGGTGCAACCAGGGAAGAGAGAGTGAGAGAGGGCCAAGGGGGGGTTAGTTAGGGGTAAGGGGATAGGAGGGGGGTTAGCGAGGGGAAGATAGAGAGAGAGAGAGAGACTGAGAGAGGGGGTTAGTAATGCTTACAGGGGGGGGGATGAGGGAGAGAGAGAGAGAAAGGAGAGGGTGTTAGTTGTAGGGAGTGAGAAAGAGAGATGGGAGGTGTGGTTAAAGGTAGGTGGAGGTGTAGGGAAGAGAGAGAGATAGAGAGAGCCCAGGTTAGTAAGGGCTAGGGAGAGGAGGGGAGAGAGATAAAGAGAAGGGGGTTTTGGGCTAGGGGGAGTAGCAGAGAGATAGACAGAGTAGGATGGTTAGGGATGGGGGAGAGGTTAGGGAGAGGGAGAGGGTGTTAGTTGTAGGGAGTGAGAAGGAGAGATGGGAGGTGTGGTTAGAGGTAGGTGGAGGTG